>CATQJT010000043.1:0-25063 GCA_958301585.1 Merodon equestris
AAAAACCTAAGAAAAGGGCTTCTTATAGAGCGTGCTAGCTACTTTATGACGTACAAAATGTTAATATCTCTTGCTCACTTAGACGTGTGCATGCGTATGCAGACATACTGCATATATAGGAAAAAACATAAGAAAAGGGCTTCTTATAGAGCGTGCTAGCTACTATATGACGTACAAAATGTTAATATCTCTTGCTCCCTTAGACATGCATGCATGCGCATGCATACTGCACAAATAGGAAAAAACCTAAGAAAAGGACTTCTTATAGAGCGTGCTAGCTACTATATGACGTACAAAATGTTAATATCTCTTGCTCCCTTAGACGTGTGCATGCGTATGCAGACATACTGCATATATAGGAAAAAACCTAAGAAAAGGGCTTCTTATAGAGCGTGCTAGCTACTATATGACGTACAAAATGTTAATATCTCTTGCTCCCTTAGACGTGTGCATGCGTATGCAGACATACTGCATATATAGGAAAAAACCTAAGAAAAGGGCTTCTTATAGAGCGTGCTAGCTACTATGTGAAGCATAAAATGTTAATATATCTTGGTCCCTTAGACGTATGCATGCGTATGCAAACATACTGCATATATAGGAAAAAACCTAAGAAAAGGGCGTGCTAGCTACTATATGACGTACAAAATGTTAATATCTCTTGCTCCCTTAGACGTGTGCATGCGTATGCAGACATACTGCATATATAGGAAAAAACCTAAGAAAAGGGCTTCTTATAGAGCGTGCTAGCTACTATATGACGTACAAAATGTTAATATCTCTTGCTCCCTTAGACATGCATGCATGCGCATGCATACTGCACAAATAGGAAAAAACCTAAGAAAAGGACTTCTTATAGAGCGTGCTAGCTACTATATGACGTACAAAATGTTAATATCTCTTGCTCCCTTAGACGTGTGCATGCGTATGCAGACATACTGCATATATAGGAAAAAACCTAAGAAAAGGGCTTCTTATAGAGCGTGCTAGCTACTATATGACGTACAAAATGTTAATATCTCTTGCTCCCTTAGACGTGTGCATGCGTATGCAGACATACTGCATATATAGGAAAAAACCTAAGAAAAGGGCTTCTTATAGAGCGTGCTAGCTACTATGTGAAGCATAAAATGTTAATATATCTTGGTCCCTTAGACGTATGCATGCGTATGCAAACATACTGCATATATAGGAAAAAACCTAAGAAAAGGGCTTCTTATAGAGCGTGCTAGCTACTATATGACGTACAAAATGTTATTATCTCTTGCTCCCTTAGACGTGTGCATGCGTATGCAGACATACTGCATATATAGGAAAAAACCTAAGAAAAGGGCTTCTTATAGAGCGTGCTAGCTACTATATGACGTACAAAATGTTAATATCTCTTGCTCACTTAGACGTGTGCATGCGTATGCAGACATACTGCATATATAGGAAAAAACATAAGAAAAGGGCTTCTTATAGAGCGTGCTAGCTACTATATGACGTACAAAATGTTAATATCTCTTGCTCCCTTAGACGTGTGCATGCGTATGCAGACATACTGCATATATAGGAAAAAACCTAAGAAAAGGGCTTCTTATAGAGCGTGCTAGCTACTATATGACGTACAAAATGTTAATATCTCTTGCTCCCTTAGACGTGTGCATGCGTATGCAAACATACTGCATAAATAGGAAAGAAGCTAAGAAAAGGGCTTCTTATAGAGCGCGCTAGCTACTATATGACGTACAAAATGTTAATATCTCTTGCTCCCTTAGACGTGTGCATGCGTATGCAGACATACTGCATATATAGGAAAAAACCTAAGAAAAGGGCTTCTTATAGAGCGTGCTAGCTACTATATGACGTACAAAATGTTAATATCTCTTGCTCCCTTAGACGTGTGCATGCGTATGCAGACATACTGCATATATAGGAAAAAACCTAAGGAAGAGCTTCTCATAGAGCGTGCTAGCTACTATATGACGTACAAAATGTTAATATCTCTTGCTCCCTTAGACGTGTGCATGCGTATGCAAACATACTGCATAAATAGGAAAGAAGCTAAGAAAAGGGCTTCTTATAGAGCGCGCTAGCTACTATATGACGTACAAAATGTTAATATCTCTTGCTCCCTTAGACGTGTGCATGCGTATGCAGACATACTGCATATATAGGAAAAAACCTAAGAAAAGGGCTTCTTATAGAGCGTGCTAGCTACTATATGACGTACAAAATGTTAATATCTCTTGCTCCCTTAGACATGCATGCATGCGCATGCATACTGCACAAATAGGAAAAAACCTAAGAAAAGGACTTCTTATAGAGCGTGCTAGCTACTATATGACGTACAAAATGTTAATATCTCTTGCTCCCTTAGACGTGTGCATGCGTATGCAGACATACTGCATATATAGGAAAAAACCTAAGAAAAGGGCTTCTTATAGAGCGTGCTAGCTACTATATGACGTACAAAATGTTAATATCTCTTGCTCCCTAAACGTGTGCATGCGTATGCAGACATACTGCATATATAGGAAAAAACCTAAGAAAAGGGCTTCTTATAGAGCGTGCTAGCTACTATGTGAAGCATAAAATGTTAATATATCTTGGTCCCTTAGACGTATGCATGCGTATGCAAACATACTGCATATATAGGAAAAAACCTAAGAAAAGGGCTTCTTATAGAGCGTGCTAGCTACTATATGACGTACAAAATGTTAATATCTCTTGCTCCCTTAGACGTGTGCATGCGTATGCAGACATACTGCATATATAGGAAAAAACCTAAGAAAAGGGCTTCTTATAGAGCGTGCTAGCTACTATATGACGTACAAAATGTTAATATCTCTTGCTCCCTTAGACATGCATGCATGCGCATGCATACTGCACAAATAGGAAAAAACCTAAGAAAAGGACTTCTTATAGAGCGTGCTAGCTACTATATGACGTACAAAATGTTAATATCTCTTGCTCCCTTAGACGTGTGCATGCGTATGCAGACATACTGCATATATAGGAAAAAACCTAAGAAAAGGGCTTCTTATAGAGCGTGCTAGCTACTATATGACGTACAAAATGTTAATATCTCTTGCTCACTTAGACGTGTGCATGCGTATGCAGACATACTGCATATATAGGAAAAAACCTAAGAAAAGGGCTTCTTATAGAGCGTGCTAGCTACTATATGACGTACAAAATGTTAATATCTCTTGCTCCCTTAGACATGCATGCATGCGCATGCATACTGCACAAATAGGAAAAAACCTAAAAAAAGGACTTCTTATAGAGCGTGCTAGCTACTATATGACGTACAAAATGTTAATATCTCTTGCTCCCTTAGACGTGTGCATACGTATGCAGACATACTGCATATATAGGAAAAAACCTAAGAAAAGGGCTTCTTATAGAGCGTGCTAGCTACTATATGACGTACAAAATGTTAATATCTCTTGCTCCCTTAGACGTGTGCATGCGTATGCAGACATACTGCATATATAGGAAAAAACCTAAGAAAAGGGCTTCTTATAGAGCGTGCTAGCTACTATGTGAAGCATAAAATGTTAATATATCTTGGTCCCTTAGACGTATGCATGCGTATGCAAACATACTGCATATATAGGAAAAAACCTAAGAAAATAGCTTCTTATAGAGCGTGCTAGCTACTATATGACGTACAAAATGTTAATATCTCTTGCTCCCTTAGACGTGTGCATGCGTATGCAGACATACTGCATATATAGGAAAAAACCTAAGAAAAGGGCTTCTTATAGAGCGTGCTAGCTACTATATGACGTACAAAATGTTAATATCTCTTGCTCCCTTAGACATGCATGCATGCGCATGCATACTGCACAAATAGGAAAAAACCTAAGAAAAGGACTTCTTATAGAGCGTGCTAGCTACTATATGACGTACAAAATGTTAATATCTCTTGCTCCCTTAGACGTGTGCATGCGTATGCAGACATACTGCATATATAGGAAAAAACCTAAGAAAAGGGCTTCTTATAGAGCGTGCTAGCTACTATATGACGTACAAAATGTTAATATCTCTTGCTCTCTTGCTCACTTAGACGTGTGCATGCGTATGCAGACATACTGCATATATAGGAAAAAACCTAAGAAAAGGGCTTCTTATAGAGCGTGCTAGCTACTATATGACGTACAAAATGTTAATATCTCTTGCTCCCTTAGACATGCATGCATGCGCATGCATACTGCACAAATAGGAAAAAACCTAAGAAAAGGACTTCTTATAGAGCGTGCTAGCTACTATATGACGTACAAAATGTTAATATCTCTTGCTCCCTTAGACGTGTGCATGCGTATGCAGACATACTGCATATATAGGAAAAAACCTAAGAAAAGGGCTTCTTATAGAGCGTGCTAGCTACTATATGACGTACAAAATGTTAATATCTCTTGCTCCCTTAGACGTGTGCATGCGTATGCAGACATACTGCATATATAGGAAAAAACCTAAGAAAAGGGCTTCTTATAGAGCGTGCTAGCTACTATGTGAAGCATAAAATGTTAATATATCTTGGTCCCTTAGACGTATGCATGCGTATGCAAACATACTGCATATATAGGAAAAAACCTAAGAAAAGGGCTTCTTATAGAGCGTGCTAGCTACTATATGACGTACAAAATGTTAATATCTCTTGCTCCCTTAGACGTGTGCATGCGTATGCAGACATACTGCATATATAGGAAAAAACCTAAGAAAAGGGCTTCTTATAGAGCGTGCTAGCTACTATATGACGTACAAAATGTTAATATCTCTTGCTCACTTAGACGTGTGCATGCGTATGCAGACATACTGCATATATAGGAAAAAACCTAAGAAAAGGGCTTCTTATAGAGCGTGCTAGCTACTATATGACGTACAAAATGTTAATATCTCTTGCTCACTTAGACGTGTGCATGCGTATGCAGACATACTGCATATATAGGAAAAAACCTAAGAAAAGTGCTAGCTACTATGTGAAGCATAAAATGTTAATATATCTTGGTCCCTTAGACGTATGCATGCGTATGCAAACATACTGCATATATAGGAAAAAACCTAAGAAAAGGGCTTCTTATAGAGCGTGCTAGCTACTATATGACGTACAAAATGTTAATATCTCTTGCTCCCTTAGACGTGTGCATGCGTATGCAGACATACTGCACAAATAGGAAAAAACCTAAGAAAAGGACTTCTTATAGAGCGTGCTAGCTACTATATGACGTACAAAATGTTAATATCTCTTGCTCCCTTAGACGTGTGCATGCGTATGCAGACATACTGCATATATAGGAAAAAACCTAAGAAAAGGGCTTCTTATAGAGCGTGCTAGCTACTATATGACGTACAAAATGTTAATATCTCTTGCTCCCTTAGACGTGTGCATGCGTATGCAGACATACTGCATATATAGGAAAAAACCTAAGAAAAGGGCTTCTTATAGAGCGTGCTAGCTACTATGTGAAGCATAAAATGTTAATATATCTTGGTCCCTTAGACGTATGCATGCGTATGCAAACATACTGCATATATAGGAAAAAACCTAAGAAAAGGGCTTCTTATAGAGCGCGCTAGCTACTATATGACGTACAAAATGTTAATATCTCTTGCTCCCTTAGACATGCATGCATGCGCATGCATACTGCACAAATAGGAAAAAACCTAAGAAAAGGACTTCTTATAGAGCGTGCTAGCTACTATATGACGTACAAAATGTTAATATCTCTTGCTCCCTTAGACGTGTGCATGCGTATGCAGACATACTGCATATATAGGAAAAAACCTAAGAAAAGGGCTTCTTATAGAGCGTGCTAGCTACTATGTGAAGCATAAAATGTTAATATATCTTGGTCCCTTAGACGTATGCATGCGTATGCAAACATACTGCATATATAGGAAAAAACCTAAGAAAAGGGCTTCTTATAGAGCGTGCTAGCTACTATATGACGTACAAAATGTTAATATCTCTTGCTCCCTTAGACGTGTGCATGCGTATGCAGACATACTGCATATATAGGAAAAAACCTAAGAAAAGGACTTCTTATAGAGCGTGCTAGCTACTATATGACGTACAAAATGTTAATATCTCTTGCTCCCTTAGACGTGTGCATGCGTATGCAGACATACTGCATATATAGGAAAAAACCTAAGAAAAGGGCTTCTTATAGAGCGTGCTAGCTACTATATGATGTACAAAATGTTAATATCTCTTGCTCCCTTAGACGTGTGCATGCGTATGCAGACACACTGCATATATAGGAAAAAACCTAAGAAAAGGGCTTCTTATAGAGCGTGCTAGCTACTATATGACGTACAAAATGTTAATATCTCTTGCTCCCTTAGACGTGTGCATGCGTATGCAGACATACTGCATATATAGGAAAAAACCTAAGAAAAGGGCTTCTTATAGAGCGTGCTAGCTACTATATGACGTACAAAATGTTAATATCTCTTGCTCCCTTAGACGTGTGCATGCGTATGCAGACGTACTGCATATATAGGAAAAAACCTAAGAAAAGTTCTTCTTATAGAGCGTGCTAGCTACTATATGACGTACAAAATGTTAATATCTCTTGCTCCCTTAGACGTGTGCATGCGTATGCAGACATACTGCATATATAGGAAAAAACCTAAGAAAAGGGCTTCTTATAGAGCGTGCTAGCTACTATATGACGTACAAAATGTTAATATCTCTTGCTCCCTTAGACGTGTGCATGCGTATGCAGACATACTGCATATATAGGAAAAAACCTAAGAAAAGGGCTTCTTATAGAGCGTGCTAGCTACTATATGACGTACAAAATGTTAATATCTCTTGCTCCCTTAGACGTGTGCATGCGTATGCAGACATACTGCATATATAGGAAAAAACCTAAGAAAAGGGCTTCTTAAAGAGCGTGCTAGCTACTATATGACGTACAAAATGTTAATATCTCTTGCTCCCTTAGACATGCATGCATGCGCATGCATACTGCACAAATAGGAAAAAACCTAAGAAAAGGACTTCTTATAGAGCGTGCTAGCTACTATATGACGTACAAAATGTTAATATCTCTTGCTCCCTTAGACGTGTGCATGCGTATGCAGACATACTGCATATATAGGAAAAAAACCTAAGAAAAGGGCTTCTTATAGAGCGTGCTAGCTACTATGTGAAGCATAAAATGTTAATATATCTTGGTCCCTTAGACGTATGCATGCGTATGCAAACATACTGCATATATAGGAAAAAACCTAAGAAAAGGGCTTCTTATAGAGCGTGCTAGCTACTATATGACGTACAAAATGTTAATATCTCTTGCTCCCTTAGACGTGTGCATGCGTATGCAGACATACTGCATATATAGGAAAAAACCTAAGAAAAGGACTTCTTATAGAGCGTGCTAGCTACTATATGACGTACAAAATGTTAATATCTCTTGCTCCCTTAGACGTGTGCATGCGTATGCAGACATACTGCATATATAGGAAAAACACCTAAGAAAAGGGCTTCTTATAGAGCGTGCTAGCTACTATATGATGTACAAAATGTTAATATCTCTTGCTCCCTTAGACGTGTGCATGCGTATGCAGACACACTGCATATATAGGAAAAAACCTAAGAAAAGGGCTTCTTATAGAGCGTGCTAGCTACTATATGACGTACAAAATGTTAATATCTCTTGCTCCCTTAGACGTGTGCATGCGTATGCAGACATACTGCATATATAGGAAAAAACCTAAGAAAAGGGCTTCTTATAGAGCGTGCTAGCTACTATATGACGTACAAAATGTTAATATCTCTTGCTCCCTTAGACGTGTGCATGCGTATGCAGACGTACTGCATATATAGGAAAAAACCTAAGAAAAGTTCTTCTTATAGAGCGTGCTAGCTACTATATGACGTACAAAATGTTAATATCTCTTGCTCCCTTAGACGTGTGCATGCGTATGCAGACATACTGCATATATAGGAAAAAACCTAAGAAAAGGGCTTCTTATAGAGCGTGCTAGCTACTATATGACGTACAAAATGTTAATATCTCTTGCTCCCTTAGACGTGTGCATGCGTATGCAGACATACTGCATATATAGGAAAAAACCTAAGAAAAGGGCTTCTTATAGAGCGTGCTAGCTACTATATGACGTACAAAATGTTAATATCTCTTGCTCCCTTAGACGTGTGCATGCGTATGCAGACATACTGCATATATAGGAAAAAACCTAAGAAAAGGGCTTCTTAAAGAGCGTGCTAGCTACTATATGACGTACAAAATGTTAATATCTCTTGCTCCCTTAGACGTGTGCATGCGTATGCAGACATACTGCATATATATAAAAAAACCTAAGAAAAGGGCTTCTTATAGAGCGTGCTAGCTACTATATGAAGCATAAAATGTTAATATCTCTTGCTCCCTTAGACGTGTGCATGCGCATGCATACGGCACAAATAGGAACAAACCTAAGAAAAAGACTTCTTATAGAGCGTGCTAGCTACTACATGACGCATAAAATGTTAATATATCTTGGTCCCTTAGACGTATGCATGCGTATGCAGACATACTGCAAAAACCTAAGAAAGAGCTTCTCATAGAGCGTGCTAGCTACTATATGACGTACAAAATGTTAATATCTCTTGCTCCCTTCGACATGCATGCATGCGCATGCAGACATACTGCACAAATAGGAAAAAACCTAAGAAAAAGGCTTCTTATAGAGCGCGCTAGCTACTATATGACGTACAAAATGTTAATATCTCTTGCTCCCTTAGACGTAAGCATGCGCATGCAGACATACTGCACAAATAGGAAAAAACCTAAGAAAAGGGCTTCTTATAGAGCGCGCTAGCTACTATTTGACGTACAAAATGTTAATATCTCTTGCTCCCTTAAACGTATGCATGCGTATGCAGACATACTGCATATATTTGAAAAAACCTAAGAAAAGGGCTTCTTATAGAGCGTGCTAGCTACTATATGACGTACAAAATGTTAATATCTCTTGCTCCCTTAGACTTATGCATGCGCATGCATACGGCACAAATAGGAACAAACCTAAGAAAAAGACTTCTTATAGAGCGTGCTAGCTACTACATGACGCATAAAATGTTAATATATCTTGGTCCCTTAGACGTATGCATGCGTATGCAGACATACTGCAAAAACCTAAGAAAGAGCTTCTCATAGAGCGTGCTAGCTACTATATGACGTACAAAATGTTAATATCTCTTGCTCCCTTCGACATGCATGCATGCGCATGCAGACATACTGCACAAATAGGAAAAAACCTAAGAAAAAGGCTTCTTATAGAGCGCGCTAGCTACTATATGACGTACAAAATGTTAATATCTCTTGCTCCCTTAGACGTAAGCATGCGCATGCAGACATACTGCACAAATAGGAAAAAACCTAAGAAAAGGGCTTCTTATAGAGCGCGCTAGCTACTATTTGACGTACAAAATGTTAATATCTCTTGCTCCCTTAGACGTGTGCATGCGTATGCAGACATACTGCATATATAGGAAAAAACCTAAGAAAAGGGCTTCTTATAGAGCGTGCTAGCTACTATATGACGTACAAAATGTTAATATCTCTTGCTCCCTTAGACGTGTGCATGCGTATGCAGACATACTGCATATATAGGAAAAAACCTAAGAAAAGGGCTTCTTATAGAGCGTGCTAGCTACTATATGACGTACAAAATGTTAATATCTCTTGCTCCCTTAGACGTGTGCATGCGTATGCAGACATACTGCATATATAGGAAAAAACCTAAGAAAAGGGCTTCTTAAAGAGCGTGCTAGCTACTATATGACGTACAAAATGTTAATATCTCTTGCTCCCTTAGACGTGTGCATGCGTATGCAGACATACTGCATATATATAAAAAAACCTAAGAAAAGGGCTTCTTATAGAGCGTGCTAGCTACTATATGAAGCATAAAATGTTAATATCTCTTGCTCCCTTAGACGTGTGCATGCGCATGCATACGGCACAAATAGGAACAAACCTAAGAAAAAGACTTCTTATAGAGCGTGCTAGCTACTACATGACGCATAAAATGTTAATATATCTTGGTCCCTTAGACGTATGCATGCGTATGCAGACATACTGCAAAAACCTAAGAAAGAGCTTCTCATAGAGCGTGCTAGCTACTATATGACGTACAAAATGTTAATATCTCTTGCTCCCTTCGACATGCATGCATGCGCATGCAGACATACTGCACAAATAGGAAAAAACCTAAGAAAAAGGCTTCTTATAGAGCGCGCTAGCTACTATATGACGTACAAAATGTTAATATCTCTTGCTCCCTTAGACGTAAGCATGCGCATGCAGACATACTGCACAAATAGGAAAAAACCTAAGAAAAGGGCTTCTTATAGAGCGCGCTAGCTACTATTTGACGTACAAAATGTTAATATCTCTTGCTCCCTTAAACGTATGCATGCGTATGCAGACATACTGCATATATTTGAAAAAACCTAAGAAAAGGGCTTCTTATAGAGCGTGCTAGCTACTATATGACGTACAAAATGTTAATATCTCTTGCTCCCTTAGACTTATGCATGCGAATGCAAACATACTGCATAAATAGGAAAGAAGCTAAGAAAAGGGCTTCTTGTAGAGCGCGCTAGCTACTATATGACGTACAACATGTTAATATCTCTTGCTCCCTTGGACGTATGCATGCGTATGCAGACATACTGAAAAAACCTAAGAAAAGGGCTTCTTATAGAGCGCGCTAGCTACTATATGACGTACAAAATGTTAATATCTCTTGCTCCCTTAGACGTGTGCATGCGTATGCAGACATACTGCATATATAGGAAAAAACCTAAGAAAAGGGCTTCTTATAGAGCGTGCTAGCTACTATATGACGTACAACATGTTAATATCTCTTGCTCCCTTGGACGTATGCATGCGTATGCAGACATACTGCATATATAGGAAAAAACCTAAGAAAAGGGCTTCTTATAGAGCGTGCTAGCTACTACATGACGCATAAAATGTTAATATATCTTGCTCCCTTAGACGTATGCATGCGTATGCAGACATACTGCAAAAACCTAAGAAAGAGCTTCTCATAGAGCGTGCTAGCTACTATATGATGTACAAAATGTTAATATCTCTTGCTCCCTTCGACATGCATGCATGCGCATGCAGACATACTGCACAAATAGGAAAAAACCTAAGAAAAGGGCTTCTTATAGAGCGCGCTAGCTACTATATGACGTACAAAATGTTAATATCTCTTGCTCCCTTAAACGTATGCATGCGTATGAAGACATACTGCATATATAGGAAAAAACGTAAGAAAAGGGCTTCTTATAGAGCGTGCTAGCTACTATATGACGTACAAAATGTTAATATCTCTTGCTCCCTTAGACTTATGCATGCGAATGCAAACATACTGCATAAATAGGAAAGAAGCTAAGAAAAGGGCTTCTTGTAGAGCGCGCTAGCTACTATATGACGTACAACATGTTAATATCTCTTGCTCCCTTAGACTTATGCATGCGAATGCAAACATACTGCATATATAAGAAAAAAACTAAGAAAAAGGCTTCTTATAGAGCACGCTAGCTACTACATGACGCATAAAATGTTAAAATATCTTGGTCCCTTAGACGTATGCATGCGTATGCAGACATACTGCAAAAACCTAAGAAAGAGCTTCTCATAGAGCGTGCTAGCTACTATATGACGTACAAAATGTTAATATCTCTTGCTCCCTTAGACGTGTGCATGCGTATGCAGACATACTGCATATATAGGAAAAAAACTAAGAAAAAGGCTTCTTATAGAGCGCGCTAGCTACTACATGACGCATAAAATGTTAAAATATCTTGGTCCCTTAGACGTATGCATGCGTATGCAGACATACTGCAAAAACCTAAGAAAGAGCTTCTCATAGAGCGTGCTAGCTACTATATGACGTACAAAATGTTAATATCTCTTGCTCCCTTAGACGTATGCATGCATGCGCATGCATACTGCACAAATAGCAAAAAACCCAAGAAAAGGGCTTCTCATAGAGCGCGCTAGCTACTATATGACGTACAAAATGTTAATATCTCTTGCTCCCTTAGACTTATGCATGCGTATGCAAACATACTGCATAAATAGGAAAGAAGCTAAGAAAAGGGCTTCTTATAGAGCGCGCTAGGTACTACATGACGCATATATTGGTCCCTTAGACGTATGCATGCGTATGCAGACATACTGCAAAAACCTAAGGAAGAGTTTCTCATAGAGCGTGCTAGCTACTATATGACGTACAAAATGTTAATATCTCTTGCTCCCTTAGACGTATGCATGCGTATGCAGACATACTGCATATATAGGAAAAAAACTAAGAAAAGGGCTTCTTATAGAGCGCGCTAGCTACTACATGACGCATAAAATGTTAATATATCTTGGATCTTTTAGACGTATGCATGCGTATGCAGACATACTGCAAAAACCTAAGGAAGAGCTTCTCATAGAGCGTGCTAGCTACTATATGACGTACAAAATGTTAATATCTCTTGCTCCCTTAGACGTGTGCATGCGAATGCAAACATACTGCATATATAAGAAAAAAACTAAGAAAAAGGCTTCTTATAGAGCACGCTAGCTACTACATGACGCATAAAATGTTAAAATATCTTGGTCCCTTAGACGTATGCATGCGTATGCAGACATACTGCAAAAACCTAAGAAAGAGCTTCTCATAGAGCGTGCTAGCTACTATATGACGTACAAAATGTTAATATCTCTTGCTCCCTTAGACGTATGCATGCATGCGCATGCATACTGCACAAATAGCAAAAAACCCAAGAAAAGGGCTTCTCATAGAGCGCGCTAGCTACTATATGACGTACAAAATGTTAATATCTCTTGCTCCCTTAGACTTATGCATGCGTATGCAAACATACTGCATAAATAGGAAAGAAGCTAAGAAAAGGGCTTCTTATAGAGCGCGCTAGGTACTACATGACGCATATATTGGTCCCTTAGACGTATGCATGCGTATGCAGACATACTGCAAAAACCTAAGGAAGAGTTTCTCATAGAGCGTGCTAGCTACTATATGACGTACAAAATGTTAATATCTCTTGCTCCCTTAGACGTATGCATGCGTATGCAGACATACTGCATATATAGGAAAAAAACTAAGAAAAGGGCTTCTTATAGAGCGCGCTAGCTACTACATGACGCATAAAATGTTAATATATCTTGGATCTTTTAGACGTATGCATGCGTATGCAGACATACTGCAAAAACCTAAGGAAGAGCTTCTCATAGAGCGTGCTAGCTACTATATGACGTACAAAATGTTAATATCTCTTGTTCCCTTAAACGTATGCATGCGTATGCAAACTGCACAAATAGGAAAAAACCTAAGAAAAGGGCTTCTTGTAGAGCGCGCTAGCTACTATATGACGTACAAAATGTTAATATCTCTTGCTCCCTTAGACGTATGCATGCGACTTATGTTATTTCAAAGAACACCACGCTTCTCGCGAAAAAACACTTTATTGATTCATGACTACACACTGAATGAATTAAAATCTAACTTAACTTACGATTGCAAGTTCGTTGCCATCGTCGACCTTTCGCTGACGCTGTAACGAATTGCATTACAAAATTATTGACGTAAATGCTTCGTCATTATTAATTAAAATACAGTTAAAATATTTTCGATGACAATGACCGAAGGTTCTTCGGTTGGGTCATCGGTGTCGTATTACATATAACTCCTCCCCGGTCAGAAAAAGAACTCTGCTGAGTTCTATTACAATTATTTTCCTTTGCTACAATATTAATTTTTGTTTTTGAACTTTTGAGTTTGACAATAATAAAGATTATTACTATTAAGATAATAACGAGGAGAGTCATATCCATACCATAAGATAAGTTCTTATGAAATCTAAGTTCCTTAATTAGTTTAAGATTTTTAAAATCATTGTTGCTTTTTATTTCATCAAATGATACTAATTTAATTGTAGTGTTTGAATCAAAACTATTACTTGGATAAAAATATTTGACTTCTATATTAATTTTATTGTTTGTAAACGTTTCTTGGTATAAACTAATTTGGCAATTATAAACATTAATCAGGTAATTTCTTGTTAGCGTTATGTTTCTGTCATCACAATTTCGAATAAGTTTTTCGTTTAAAGCATTTTTTACCAAAATGGTTTCGTCATCAATTATTTCTATTTTTGTTTTATTATTGACTTTAATGTTACAATTATTTTTGAAAATGCAATTCTTACTTGGTTTTAGGTCCTTCAAAATAGTATCTTGCTTAAAAGTTAAAATATCGTTATTTATTTTTACAATGTATTCATTGGTTTCATCAATTTCGACATTATCTTTATTTGACAACGGTGTTATTAATTTTAAGTCTGTTTTTACATATGAATTTGGAATTTTTTAAAGCTATAACAATAGATTGTTCTTTGTATTTTAAAACTCCCATCTTAATCAGTTTTAGCTTATAAAAATCAATTTTAAACATTTCTATTTCTTCAGTTGTTAATATTCCTCGATGAATCATGTTATTTTTTGCTGAAGCAATATTATCTTGAATTTGGTCGATCTTATTTTCCAAATATCTAAATTTTAACGAAAAACATAGTTTGTTTTTTTATTTCATGATATTCTTCTTTAATAGTATTTAATGCACTTGTAATCTTACTTCTATCATTTATTATAGCATTTTTTAAAGTACTTAATGTGTCATTAAAGTGGGTATTAATTAAAATTTGTTGATTTAAGTTTTCTATTGCATGTTTATTGTTTTCTTTGTTTATATCTAGGTGTTTTAAAATTTCTATTCTATCCTCCTCATCCATAGTTCCAAACAACCATTTCTAAGCTTGACCTACAAAATTAAATAATCCTCTTTTTTCTCTTTTAACATTTGGCATGATTGATTTAATTTTAGCTTGTATATTTATGATAACATTGTTTAGTACTTCTTTACCATGTAGTTCAAGACTATCAATATTTGTTTTTATTTCATTTAACATGATCGCCATTTCTTGAGGGTTGGTTATATGTAAGACCATATTTGTTGTATTAATAATTTCTACTTCCTGAATTTTTATCATCGTATATCCTAATTCTTCATTTATTTGATCTACTTGTAGTAGTCCCTGTGTCACTGGGGTCAGCAACATTAGAGCTGCTAGTTATAATACCTGTAATTTTGAGAGGGCGTTTTATATTTGAAAAATGTACATTTTGAAGAGGGGCTAATTTGTAATATCGTTCGTCCTTATGTCTTAGTCTTTTGTAATTTCTAATATGACCTCTCGATCTGGTTTCTTCATATACCTCCCTACCAAGATTTCTTTTTGCAATTACGTGATTTTTTACTTTGTCAATTCTTGTCTGAAGGTCACTAACGCTTACTATTTCCTTAGCTTGTCTAGGTGAACATTTTATGGTGGAGTGATACCGATCATTATAGTTTCTTATAACGATTTGTATCTTCATTTCGACCGAAAGTTCATTGTCCTCAATTCCTGTTATTTTTTCTAACAAGGTTGAGTGCAATCTTTCAATATCGGCGTTACCTGTATGGCTATTGGGCTTTGTAAAATGAAATTCTACATTTTCTTTTTGCAAAAATTGTATTACTTGCTCTGACTTAACTTCATTGTCCATGATAACTTTTCTGGGTTTACCAAACTTTGTAAATTGTTCCATTATAATAGTAATTTTAGCTCTCCAGTTTCTATCAGTGATATTATAAGCTGCTGCAAATTTTGTTAATTTGTCTATTGTTGTAACAAATGCATGTTTTTTAAAATGAAATATATCTATATGAATGGTGTCGTTTTTCCCTTTTGGAGTTTCGGAAATACAAAATTTTGGTTTAATAGGTTTCCTATAGTATTTAGTTTCACGGCATTTTTGACAGTTGTTTATTATAAGATGGAT
This sequence comes from Merodon equestris, assembly GCA_958301585.1. Taxonomy (NCBI): domain Eukaryota; kingdom Metazoa; phylum Arthropoda; class Insecta; order Diptera; family Syrphidae; genus Merodon; species Merodon equestris. The sequence continues at coordinate 15,912 of CATQJT010000043.1, forward strand.
ATGCTCTCTTAATTTTGGGTAGTAAATTTTATTTTTTTGGCTATTGTAACACTCATTTATGCCGCTGTGCATAGATTCTTTGGTATGGTATAAGGATAGCTGTTTATGTAATTCTGTTTCTGTCTTTATTTCCATTGCTCTTTTGGTGCACTTTATAAATTTTGTTTTCTGGTCAGATGAATAAAGCGAAATTAAAATTAACTGAATTTTATTGTAGTCTGATTCTGATACTTCGGAATAGATCCCTATATATCCCTTAATTATATAACGTTTAAGTATCATTTCTATTTGATTTTTATCTTCCAGTGGGTTAATTTGAATAATTGTTATTTTATGTACAGTTTCAACTTCTTCACCTGGACTATAAGTTAAAATAATTTGAATTTTGTATTTATTAACGATATCGTCCTTGATTCCTATGTGATCAAGTAGTTGTTCCTGAACTGAATGTTGGGTATCCCGATCAGAGAGTGCAAAGTTTTAACCTTCTTTATTACAATCATTAATCTTTTGTGAATTTTCTAATCTACTTAGGCAGTCGGCGACCTTATTTTCTCGTCCTTTCAAGTACTCTATTTCGTAATTATATTCCTGCAATTTTAAGATCCATCTCTGATGTCTTTGCGAGAATTCTTTTCCTTTGAACTTAGTATTTAGGTATTTTATTGGAACATGATCGGTAATGATTTTAAACCTATTGCCATATAGATATGGACGAAAATAATTTACAGCATAAACAATAGCAAGAAATTCTTTGTCAGTAGTGCTGTAATTTATTTCATGGTTATTTAACGTTCTAGAAACAAAACATACTGGGTGGCCCTCCTGAGACAGAACAGCGCCAATAGCATAATCGCTGGCATCTGTTGTCACAATAAAAGGTTTATCAAATTGGGGGTACTTTAGTATGGGATGTGTAGAAATCAGACGTTTTAAGTTTTCAAAAGCTGCTATGTACTGGGGGTCTTGAATATTAATCCTAAATCCCTTTTTCAAATATTTTATCATCGGATAAGCTATTTTCGAATAATTCTGAATAAACTTTCGATAAAATCCTGTAGCTCCCAAAAATCCCTTTAATTGCCTTTCTGTTTTTGGAATTTCTATATTCTGAATATCTTTTATTTTATTCGGATTCGGTTTTATACCATCCTTTGTTAAAATATGACCTAAAAATTCCGTGTTCTTTTTAAGAAAACTGCATTTGTCTATTTGTATTTTTAAGTTATGTTCCTGTAGTCTAGCAAAGATCTTTGTTAATGAATTTTCATGTTCTTCTAGCGAAGTTGAAAAAATTAGTATATCATCCAAATATACTATACAAATTTTATTAATAAATTCATCAGCCGTTGGAAAGTTGCCGGAGCATTCTTCAATCCAAACGGCATTCGAACATACTCGTACAGACCTGCTGGGCTAACAAAGGCGGTTTTTTCTATATCCTTTTCCGCAACCATTATCTGGTGATAGCCTTTAGCAAGATCAATTGTACTAAAATACTGCGCCTTGCCTAATTTATCAAGTATTCCCTCAATATTAGGCAAAGGGTATTTATCATCGACTGTTACTTGATTCAGTCTTCTATAATCGACAACTATTCTGAACTTTTGGATGCCTGAATTGTCCATCTTCTTCGGAACGACAATAATTGGTGAACTATACCTACTATTGCTCTTTCGAATTATGCCTTGCTTCTCCATTTCGTCTATTTGTTTTCTAACCTCAGCTTCATGTTTCGGTGGGTATCGGTATATTTTCGAATTTATCTGTTCCTCTGTTGTAGTTTTTATATTATGTACCACCGTTTTTGTTTTAGTTAGAATATCTCCTTCTTTATATAGAAGTTTATTAAATTTAACCAGTAATTTTGTTATAATATTCCTTTCTTGTTCGTTTAAATGATCCAACTGAATACTTTTCAGAGTGCTTACTTCTAGAACATTAACTTCTTCTTCAACAATTTTGGAAAGAAAGGATAAATTTACACCATTTTTCATTCTGATTTCTTTATCTTCTAAGCTTATTTCCTTAACATTTTTTTGAATCCAGTCCATGCCAATCAAAAGATCATAAGGTTTTTCTATTTCTAACGCTATCCATTTAATTTTTGCATTATTCGGGTATTTGAATTCTTCAGGGCAAACTGTGGCTACTGTTTTATTAGGTTTATTGACATGAGCTTGTATTGTATTTATTTTCGTTTGATGTAAGTCGTCTAAAACTTGGTAATTGTAGTTGGGAAATCTCGATAGGTTAATTATACTTATTGTAGAACCAGTATCGAATAAGGCTATATATTTTTTCTTTTCAATCGTGAGAGTTGTAAAAATTTTATTTTCCGAGGCTAGTTCGTAAAAAACGAATTTGTAACATCTGTATCTAATCTGTCAATCGTATCTACGTCCATTTGTCGTGTACTTTGTTGACTACCTTGTGGTCTGTTTTTCGTATATGAATGTTGTCTAGTGTTGTTTGAACTACTTGGTTGTGATTGTCTATTGGTTTGTCTTGTCCCTACATGTTGTGAGTGGTTACCATTTCTATAAAATTGATTATTATTAGAGGACTGCCTACTAAATTGAACTGAACTATGTTTTTGTTTGTATTGATTGACTGGTTGATTATTTTGCCTAGGATTGATACTCCGATCATAATGATTACTATTTTTCATTCTATCATTACTTTTCATCTGGCTACAATTTAAATTACCCTGATCGAGGCCTATAAATTTGTGTATAATATCTCTAATTTCCGATAAGTTATATTTATCAATTATGGCATAAGCTAATGGTCCGGAAACTAGTTCCTTAATTTTTTGCACTAGCATTCCACTAAAAATATCTAATTGTATATTTCGGTTCTCAACAAAAGCTACGTACTCTGTTATGTCTTCAACACAATTTGTTAACTTATTATCTAATTCTATTATGCTACTCACTCTAAGCGATCCAATTTGTTTGGTGAAAGTCATCTGATCCTTTTTGGGCCGGTAGTGTCGTCTTAACGCTGCTTTACACTCTTCCCAGGTTGAGGGGGGGTTGACATTTAACAGGTTTTTGGCTGCTCCTTGTATCTTGAGGTCGTAAATTATCTGGAATGCTTCCAAGGCTTCTTCTCGGTATTCATCTAAAACTCTTGTTACTGCATCAATGAATGATGGTAGTGTCCCAAGTTGTCCATCGAAAATTGGTAGGAACCGAGTTTCCTTCTCGATTCTTGATCGTAAGCTTTATCTCTGGGGTTGACCCTGTACTAGCAATTGGGTCAATGCCACCAAACATTGTTCGATCTGATTCGGTTGAGCCATGTTTCTAGAGCTATCGAAAATGTTTGCTCTAATGTTGCGTCGATCCACTTTAAAAACTTTTGTTTCTACGTAAAGGACCTAATTTGTTTTCCACTTCTGTCTTTATTGTTGTTAATAATTTTTTTTTTTTTTTCACTGCACTGCTGCTTTTCTCCAAGACTGTTTTTGTTTCTGCGTAAAGCACTAAATTTTATTTTGCTTTACTTTGTTTCCAACTTATGTCTTGATACTTTTTTTTTTTTTTTTTTATCTTTCACCGACTGCGCCACTTATGTTATTTCAAAGAACACCACGCTTCTCGCGAAAAAACACTTTATTGATTCATGATTACACACTGAATGAATTAAAATCTAACTTAACTTACGATTGCAAGTTCGTTGCCATCGTCGACCTTTCGCTGACGCTGTAACGAATTGCATTACAAAATTATTGACGGAAATGCTTCGTCATTATTAATTAAAATACAGTTAAAATATTTTCGATGACAATGACCGAAGGTTCTTCGGTTGGGTCATCGGTGTCCTATTACATATAACTTGCGTATGCAGACATACTGCATATATAGGAAAAAACCTAAGAAAAGGGCTTCTTTTAGAGCGTGCTAGCTACTATATGACGTACAAAATGTTAATATCTCTTGCTCCCTTAGACGTATGCATGCGTATGCAGACATACTGCATAAATAGGAAAAAAACTAAGAAAAGGACTTCTTATGGAGCGTGCTAGCATGACGCATAAAATGTTAATATATCTTGGTCCCTTAGACGTATGCATGCGTATGCAGACATACTGCAAAAACCTAAGGAAGAGCTTCTCATAGAGCGTGCTAGCTACTATATGACGTACAAAATTTTAATATCTCTTGCTCCCTTGCATGCAGACAAACTGCATATATAGGAAAAAACCTAAGAAAAGGGCTTCTTATAGAGCGCGCTAGCTACTATATGACGTTAATATCTCTTGCTCCCTTAGACTTATGCATGCGTATGCAAACATACTGCATAAATAGGAAAAAAACTAAGAAAAGGACTTCTTATGGAGCGTGCTAGCATGACGCATAAAATGTTAATATATCTCGGTCCCTTAGACGTATGCATGCGTATGCAGACATACTGCAAAAACCTAAGGAAGAGCTTCTCATAGAGCATGCTAGCTACTATATGACGTACAAAATGTTAATATCTCTTGCTCCCTTAGACGCATGCATGCATATATAGGAAAAAACCTAAGAAAAGGGCTTCTTATAGAGCGTCCTAGCTACTATATGACGTACAAAATGTTAATATCTCTTGCTCCCTTAGACGTATGCATGCGTATGCAGACATACTGCATATATAGGAAAAAAGGGCTTCTTATAGAGCGTGCTAGCTACTATATGACGTACAAAATGTTAATATCTCCTGCTCCCTTAGACTTATGCATGCGTATGCAGACATACTGCATATATAGGAAAAAAGGGCTTCTTATAGAGCGTGCTAGCTACTATATGACGTACAAAATGTTAATATCTCTTGCTCCCTTAGACGCATGCATGCGTATATAGGAAAAAACCTAAGAAAAGGGCTTCTTATAGAGCGTGCTAGCTACTATATGACGTACAAAATGTCAATATCTCTTGCTCCCTTAGACGTATGCATGCGTATGCAGACATACTGCATATATAGGAAAAAAGGGTTTCTTATAGAGCGTGCTATCTATTATATGACGTACAAAATGTTAATATCTCCTGCTCCCTTAGGCTTATGCATGCGTATGCAGACATACTGCATATATAGGAAAAAAGGGCTTCTACTATATGTAGTGCTAGCTACTATATGACGTACAAAATGTTAATATCTCTTGCTCCCTTAGACATGCATGCATGCGCATGCATACTGACATACTGCACAAATAGAAAAAAACCTAAGAAAAAGACTTCTTATAGAGCGTGCTAGCTACTATATGACTTACAAAATGTTAATATCTCTTGCTCCCTTAGACGTATGCATGCGTATGCAGACATACTGTATATATAGGAAAAAACCTAAGAAAAGGGCTTCTTATAGAGCGCGCGACGTACAAAATGTTAATATCTCTTGCTCCCTTAGACGTATGCATGCGTATGCAGACATACTGCATATATAGGAAAAAAGGGCTTCTTATAGAGCGTGCTAGCTACTATATGACGTACAAAATGTTAATATCTCTTGCTCCCTTAGACGTATGCATGCGTATGCAGACATACTGCATATATAGGAAAAAAGGGCTTCTTATAGAGCGTGCTAGCTACTATATGACGTACAAAATGTTAATATCTCTTGCTCCCTTAGACATGCATGCATGCGCATGCATACTGACATACTGCACAAATAGGAAAAAACCTAAGAAAAAGACTTCTTATAGAGCGTGCTAGCTACTATATGACGTACAAAATGTTAATATCTCTTGCTCCCTTAGACGTATGCATGCGTATGCAGACATACTGCATATATAGGAAAAAAGGGCTTCTTATAGAGCGTGCTAGCTACTATATGACGTACAAAATGTTAATATCTCCTGCTCCCTTAGGCTTATGCATGCGTATGCAGACATACTGCATATATAGGAAAAAAGGGCTTCTTATAGAGCGTGCTAACAACTATATGACGTACAAAATGTTAATATCTCTTGCTCCCTTAGACTTATGCATGCGTATGCAGACATACTGCAAAAACCTAAGAAAGAGCTTCTCATAGAGCATGCATGCGCATGCATACTGCACAAATAGGAAAAAACCTAAGAAAAGGGCTCCTTATAGAGCGTGCTAGCTACTATATGACGTACAAAATGTTAATATCTCCTGCTCCCTTAGACTTATGCATGCGTATGCAGACATACTGCATATATAGGAAAAAAGGGCTTCTTATAGAACGTGCTAGCTACTATATGACGTACAAAATGTTAATATCTCTTGCTCCTTTAGACGTATGCATGCGTATGCAGACATACTGCAAAAACCTAAGAAAGAGCTTCTCATAGAGCATGAATGCGCATGCATACTGCACAAATAGGAAAAAACCTAAGAAAAGGGCTTCTTATAGAGCGTGCTAGCTACTATATGACGTACAAAGTGTTAATATCTCCTGCTCCCTTAGACTTATGCATGCGTATGCAGACATACTGCATATATAGGAAAAAAGGGCTTCTTATAGAGCGTGCTAGCTACTATATGACGTACAAAATGTTAATATCTCTTGCTCCCTTAGACATGCATGCATGCGCAGACAAAATGTTAATATCTCCTGCTCCCTTAGACTTATGCATGCGTATGCAGACATACTGGATATATAGGAAAAAAGGGCTTCTTATAGAGCGTGCTAGCTACTATATGACGTACAAAATGTAAAAATCTCTTGCTCCCTAGACGTATGCATGCGTATGCAGACATACTGCATATATAGGAAAAAACCTAAGAAAAGGGCTTCTTATAGAGCGCGCTAGCTACTATATGACGTACAAAATGTTAATATCTCTTGCTCCCTTAGACGTATGCATGCGTATGCAGACATACTGCATATATAGGAAAAAAGGGCTTCTTATAGAGCGTGCTAGCACTATATGACGTACAAAATGTTAATATCTCTTGCTCCCTTAGACGTATGCATGCGTATGCAGACATACTGCCTATATAGGAAAAAAGGGCTTCTTATAGAGCGTGCTAGCTATTATATGACGTACAAAATGTTAATATCTCCTGCTGGCTGGCTTATGCATGCGTATGCAGACATACTGCATATATAGGAAAAAAGGGCTTCTTATAGAGCGTGCTAGCTACTATATGACGTACAAAATGTTAATATCTCTTGCTCCCTTAGACGTATGCATGCGCATGCAGACATACTGCACAAATAGGAAAAAACCTAAGAAAAAGACTTCTTATAGAGCGTGCTAGCTACTATATGACGTACAAAATGTTAATATCTCTTGCCCCCTTAGACGTATGCATGCTTATGCAGACATACTGCAAAAACCTAAGAAAGAGCTTCTCATAGAGCATGCATGCGCATGCATACTGCACAAATAGGAAAAAACCTAAGAAAAGGGCTCCTTATAGAGCGTGCTAGCTACTATATGACGTACAAAATGTAAAAATCTCTTGCTCCCTTAGACGTATGCATGCGTATGCAGACATACTGCATATATAGGAAAAAACCTAAGAAAAGGGCTTCTTATAGAGCGTGCTAGCTACTATATGACGTACAAAATGTTAATATCTCTTGCTCCCTTAGACGCATGCATGCGTATATAGGAAAAAACCTAAGAAAAGGGCTTCTTATAGAGCGTGCTAGCTACTATATGACGTACAAAATGTCAATATCTCTTGCTCCCTTAGACGTATGCATGCGTATGCAGACATACTGCATATATAGGAAAAAAGGGTTTCTTATAGAGCGTGCTATCTATTATATGACGTACAAAATGTTAATATCTCCTGCTCCCTTAGGCTTATGCATGCGTATGCAGACATACTGCATATATAGGAAAAAAGGGCTTCTACTATATGTAGTGCTAGCTACTATATGACGTACAAAATGTTAATATCTCTTGCTCCCTTAGACATGCATGCATGCGCATGCATACTGACATACTGCACAAATAGAAAAAAACCTAAGAAAAAGACTTCTTATAGAGCGTGCTAGCTACTATATGACTTACAAAATGTTAATATCTCTTGCTCCCTTAGACGTATGCATGCGTATGCAGACATACTGTATATATAGGAAAAAACCTAAGAAAAGGGCTTCTTATAGAGCGCGCGACGTACAAAATGTTAATATCTCTTGCTCCCTTAGACGTATGCATGCGTATGCAGACATACTGCATATATAGGAAAAAAGGGCTTCTTATAGAGCGTGCTAGCTACTATATGACGTACAAAATGTTAATATCTCTTGCTCCCTTAGACGTATGCATGCGTATGCAGACATACTGCATATATAGGAAAAAAGGGCTTCTTATAGAGCGTGCTAGCTACTATATGACGTACAAAATGTTAATATCTCTTGCTCCCTTAGACATGCATGCATGCGCATGCATACTGACATACTGCACAAATAGGAAAAAACCTAAGAAAAAGACTTCTTATAGAGCGTGCTAGCTACTATATGACGTACAAAATGTTAATATCTCTTGCTCCCTTAGACGTATGCATGCGTATGCAGACATACTGCATATATAGGAAAAAAGGGCTTCTTATAGAGCGTGCTAGCTACTATATGACGTACAAAATGTTAATATCTCCTGCTCCCTTAGGCTTATGCATGCGTATGCAGACATACTGCATATATAGGAAAAAAGGGCTTCTTATAGAGCGTGCTAACAACTATATGACGTACAAAATGTTAATATCTCTTGCTCCCTTAGACTTATGCATGCGTATGCAGACATACTGCAAAAACCTAAGAAAGAGCTTCTCATAGAGCATGCATGCGCATGCATACTGCACAAATAGGAAAAAACCTAAGAAAAGGGCTCCTTATAGAGCGTGCTAGCTACTATATGACGTACAAAATGTTAATATCTCCTGCTCCCTTAGACTTATGCATGCGTATGCAGACATACTGCATATATAGGAAAAAAGGGCTTCTTATAGAACGTGCTAGCTACTATATGACGTACAAAATGTTAATATCTCTTGCTCCTTTAGACGTATGCATGCGTATGCAGACATACTGCAAAAACCTAAGAAAGAGCTTCTCATAGAGCATGAATGCGCATGCATACTGCACAAATAGGAAAAAACCTAAGAAAAGGGCTTCTTATAGAGCGTGCTAGCTACTATATGACGTACAAAGTGTTAATATCTCCTGCTCCCTTAGACTTATGC